>WFMF01000829.1:0-38536 GCA_011033025.1 Beroe forskalii | reverse complement strand
AGTGGGTTAGAGCTTGGACAACTTTTCTGGTACAAATTTAGTCTGAACAAATCGATTACATGCATTTCAAATCAGAATAAGTGCCAATTTACCCACAGTATGGCCATATTTACCTGAACAATTTTTTGCCCCTTTGCGTATGATGGAAAAGGGGTTTTTGGCGATTATCTCAAAAACGGAGCGAGATAGCGACTTGGAACCATGATCCGCCCGACCTAATGTGATCATTGCGATTATTTTAGTGGGGTTATTGAGCTTTGTATCTCAAAAGGAAGCTGAGATATCTTTATTCAAAATTTGGGCTTACGCGGGGTCCAAAAAAGGGGTTAGAAAAGGGGGTTCCTCATGGAATATCTTGGACATCTTTTTTCTGGTACAACTCTAGTCTATGAACAACCAATACATGCATTTCAAATCAGAATAAGTGCCAATTTACCCACAGTATGGCCATATTTACCTGAACCATATTTTTGCCCCTTTGCGTATGATGAAAAAGGGGTTTTTGGCGATTATCTCAAAAACGGAGCAAGATAGAGACTTGGAACCATGATCCGCCCGACCTAATGTGACCATTGCGATTATTTTAGTGGGGTTATTGAGCTTTGTATCTCAAAAGGAAGCTGAGATATCGGCAATCAAAGTTTTACCATACGTGTGGGTAAAAAAGGGGTAAAAAATCAAGGTTCCCCAAGGAATTTTTTGGACAACTTTTTTTTGGTGGTTCTTGACCCTATGGACTACCAAAATACGCTCTAACATCTATGGGAGGATTTACTTCACTGGGGGTTATGGATCCATCCCTTACTAATGGGACAGGATGTCAGGATAAATTCAAGAATTTAATTCATCGTGATTCTGTACTGCATAACCGAGGAACTTAGACCCGTTCTAGACAGGCATTTTTGAGGGGCTATAGCTCGAGCTATAGCTCGAGCAAGCCTGTCTAGAATGGGATTTTTCGATGACCCCGGCTAAAGTACCGGCTATAGGAGGGGTAATAGTTGGAGGTATTACCCCGGCTATAGTTCGGGTCATCATTCCTGTCTAGAAAGCACTCTGACCCCAGCTATAGCTCTGATACACGTGACCCTGTCACGTGGTGCGCGTCATGAAAACAACGCGAAATAGGAAGCAGATCGTAGTTACGCATCATATCATTTGTTATTGTAACATTACACCTTTTTGCACACGTGACACTAGGCGTAAGCTGACAGGAGCTATAGCTCGAGCAGCCCTGTCTAGAAAGAATTTTGTATCGGACGATATCCTGGGTCGGCGTAAAGGGTCACCCTGTATAGAAAGTAACTCTGACCCGAGCTATAGCTCGGGCTATAGCCCCTGAGAGCTCCTGTCTAGAACAGGTCTAAACTAGAATGACAGTGTTTAAAGGACGGGTGTACTTAAAAATTGACTTCTTCTAAATATAGCAAAAAATTCAGTATATCATGGTTATTATTATAGTAATCGAATCTCGAAAGTCCCACCTCTCTACTCCGTGTGTAACGCAAGATATGGGCGTAAATTAGAAACATGATACCTTATGGTGTGACGTCAGTTCTTCCTTGGAATCACTGCCCACAGCCGCCGTGTATGTAAAATCGCTATGTAAACACTTATTCTGTTGCTATACCTAATTGATCTATTATTGTTTTGTTTCACAGCAGATTACAAAGTTCAGTTGTTCAATCTGGTTTATAACAATAAATCTTCTGTTGTTTAATAATGCACTATAAATTGATTATCAATCAATAATAACAAAATATAGATATTATGTGAACTTATTATCCTTTAGACATAGTGAAACAAGAACAAGACGTATCTCATATGATATGCCTTAGACAACAGTGTATCGTTTTAAACTATCTCGTTAACTTTATTTGGTAATTGCTACAAGTACTGTGGAATTCTTTCAGTGAATTTACTTCGTCTAATCCATGAAAATCTGTGCATTTTCCACTAGGACCAGGTTATAATTCTCTGATTACGTGCTCAACACAGGATGGAAGCTTGTACCTTTTACCTATTCCAAAACCTCTGAAATTAGGAATATGTAAGAATGTCCTGTATGCTGTGTTTCTCACGTGGATCCATCATGTCCAATGGACGTCCGTTGGACGTGCAATGGACATCCATTGAACATGATGTGTATCGGTAAAATTATCCAATGGTGTTCAATGGATCCATTGGATCCATTTTGATGTTCAATGGATTCAATGGATGTTTAATGGGTCCATCTCAGTGGATCCGGTGGACACGGTCACCAAACATGGTTTGGAGGATGAACATCCATGCGTCCATTGGTCCAACGGATCCATTGTGTCCATTGAACACCATTGGACATGTCCATTGGATCCATTGCGCTATTGGATCCAATGGATTCATTTTGTCCATTGAACTCAATGGATCCATTGGACACAATGGATCCAATGGACACAATGTGCAAAACACAATTTGCAATCGTTGTCAATGGACACAATGGATCCATTGAATCCAATGGACACAACGGATCCATAGAACAAAAATACCAGACCGATGTTCGTCTACCAAACCATGTTTGGTGATTGTGTCCATTGGATCCGCTCAGATGGGTCCATTAAACATCTATTAAATCCATTGAACATGTCCATTGAACATCAAAAATGGATCCAATGGATCCATTGAACACCATTGGACGATTTTGCCGATGGACATCGTGTTCGGTGGATGTCCGTTGTGTGTCCAACGGACGTCCATTGGACACAATGGATCCAAGGGATCCATTGTGAGTTTGTGACCCTTTTACTCATGAGTCTATTAATTTTTTTCCACTTCTTCTCTTGTACTGTAACTGGAAAACGAGAAACCTCGACACAAAATGATAACAAAACTGGAGGAAGCGCAATGTACTCATTGTTGTTGTACTTTGTAGTGCTTTGCGGTATTATTGAAATGTGAAACGTACATATATGATATCACGTCTATTCATTATAATATCCGGGAATATATTTGACTCATGATTGGTTTATTGAATCTTTTTTTTCTCATTTATGCACATGATTTTACATTGTATAACTTCTGCTACCACTCACAGGTGTGATCTTAAATTTATCTTTAAAAATCAATGATTAATCAGCAGAAACGCTTTTATTAAGATATAAAACTAGTGTTATTATAAGCTCTCACGCAGTGTATACGGGAGCGCACGAGGAAGAACTGACGTCACAGCGTAATTTATTTATTTAGCTCTCACACGCGATAGGAAGGGAATTTGATTACCGGGATTTCACAGAAATGCTTAGTAGCACGTACTTGACATATGATTTGAATATGAGGATAGGTGAATTTTAAGTACACTCGTCCTTTAAACCCCGCGCACGAAAAATAGGCGGTTATTCTCAACAATTTGGCAGCGCACACAATGTAAATGACGTCATCGCGACCGCCCATTTATTCTGAGCGCATATTAGATCAGGTCAGATACACAGTACAATATCTAGATACCTGTTGCGCGTGTTGTGTCACTGCTTTACCGAGGGGGTGTTCAGACGCACTCTCAGCAGTGCCTGCTATTGCTATAGCAACCAACTGGGTGACATGCTCTGATATCTAGAGATAAGGGAAGGTTAGGGGAGATAAGAATAAGGGCGAGGTAAGGAAATGAGAGAAAAGGATAGATGTGAGACAATCACAATTCACAACTGTGTTTCTTTTTCTTTTCATTTGCAATGCGATTTCACTTTCCCTCAGTCCAGTCAAGTCAAATTTGATTGTACGCAGTTATGGAGAGAATAGATACACATCTTTACTTTTGCCTCAATATTGCGTTACATTATATTGTACATAACAACTATTGTTACCTAGATAATTGAGATAAATAGTAGCTTATTGTGAGGTAAGGCACATTGTCCAATGTGGCACGCAAAGACACAAACGCCTAGCTCATATGTTATATCATGTAGACGAATATGATGGGCAACGTTTTAAATGTTACGTCAGGGTAGGCGGGGGTAGGGGCTTTATATAATTGATAATATAGTAATTAGCCATGTACCTATAATGTTTAAAATCAATACACAGTAATTGCGTAATTGAGTCCAACGATTGGGTGGTGGTTGTGATAAGTATCAGATCTATAAGATAAATGCTCAGTTTGGTATAATAAGTAATGTTGCAATAGAAAATCGCTGGGAGAGGGACGGCCCTAAAATCGAAATAGAATTAATTGGTCAATAGGGGTTATTCATAAGAATGAGTCTGAGACTTAAGCCAGAGACTCAAATCCGAGACTCAAAAAAATAAGTCAAAAATTTTGTATTCATAAACACGATCCAAGCCGTGAGTCTCTGGCTCATGGCTTGGATTTCAGCGAGTCTCGGATCATTGACTCATAGTAATGGCTCATTGGCTCAGTCCTTTGGATCACCGGCTTAAGTACCGGATTACTGGATTATGAGTCTCGGCTTGCCGCGCATTGAGTCTCGGCTTGCCGCGCATTGAGGTTCGGATCACGGGATTTTGAGTCTCGACCCAGTGGATTGCACATTTTGGCTTCTTTTTTAAGTCTGCGAAGCTGGAACTCAACTTATTGGATCATTCGGCGGTACGGCTCAGTGTCGGCTCACTAAAAGTAACAATAAACTAATAAGCCTGCTGGATAACTGCATGATCGAAACGGGTAAATTGACAAGTCTTATATGACCTATCTTAATTTCGTAAAAGCTAAAATAACAAAATGTAACATCATCATCGTGTAAAGGTAAATCCAACAAATAAATTCAAAAGAACGACGATCAAATGTAAAAGTTGAGGTCTAAATAGCACGGATGGAGCAAACATAGATCACTTCGACGATTAAGTTGCACGGGTATTCTGGACTCAAATGTCTATGAAAGTTTGATACTGTCGAAAACAAAAAGAAAGTACGCCCCTACCAAGCATTTGATAAACAACTGACACAAGAGCTCAAATCGCATACTATGAAAACTGCCATTTCGATCGCTAAATCAGAAATAAAGCAAGAAACAAGGACACAAAACAAACATGGTAACACACGGATGGAGTAATCAACCCCGTCTGAGTGGCACCACTTATATACCATAGTGTTCCTTATCTCTATTTTACCTTGTGTTATCGTATATACCGTTTATATACCGTAGATAAAATGTGCGAAAACAATCGTGATTGAAACGAACGTGATGGAAAGTGGAAACGAAGATAAACTACGGTTACTTGTTTCAATTATCTCCTTCTCTGCTATTGGTTCAGCGCAGTCACGTGACGCGCACACGTGACCACTGACCTTCAATGAAAATTCGTTGAGGCACACAAGTCTATGATCGAATACATACGGTGGAGTTTACAAACAGAGATAAGGAATTTATATACGGTTGGGTGTTTCATTGCGCTGTCACCATATTTCACTATGCGTTTGATTTTACTTCCAGACCTTTCATAGTGTGTATAACTATTTGAGTGTTTGAAGCGTTGCCGTTGGGCAATAATATAGATGAAATGTGCATAAATTGTGTTTTATGTCTTTGTGAAACACGAATTTCAACTGTTTAATGAGTAGAGTTTTCTACCTTAACGCTAAATTTACCATTTCAACGATTATCTTACGGTACTTGAGATTCATGAAACCGTTTTTATGCTTTTTTACGTTAATTTGCATCGGTAATCCATAAGTAATCCAAAAAAATCCTGGCACTACCCGTCGGCTCAGAATTTTGAGTATATGCTCAGTTTATGAATAACTCCGTTTTGAGTCTGAGCCGCTCGTAATCCAGTGCTATCCGATAATCCGAGACTCATAAGTCAGAAATCCGAGACTCAGATCCAGTGATCCGACATTTTGAGCCAGTGATCCATGAGTCTTAGCCAGTAATCCAAAACTGTAAGCCACTGATCCGAAAAATGAAGCCAAAATTGATTGTAAGTCGAAACTTGCGAGTCAAGACTCACGGCCGTCTCAGACTTACGGATTACATGTTTTATGAATAAGAAAACCGGATTTTGGCTTAAAATTTGAGTATATACTCACCGGATTACTTTTATGAATAACCCCTAATACCTGAATCATCTTGCTGACAATCGGCTTTCCCAGCGTTACTGTTCCAGTCTTATCGAATATGCAAACTGATATCTGCAAATAAAGTATGTGTCTGAGATGGCAAGCAAAATATACAGTATACATGATGACAAAGATTCAATTCAATGCCAAATGTGTGCTTTAACTCTTTAACCCCGCTTTATAGTTTCAAACCTCCCAAAACTCTACTTAAAACACCCATCTTAGCCATATCAATCCCATCCAATCCCTCGCATTCCTACCTTGTGAGCGGTCTCCAACGGATCCCCGCCTCTGATCAGGATGCCATTCTGAGCCCCTACCCCAGTCCCCACCATGACAGCAGTAGGAGTAGCTAAACCCAGGGAGCAAGGGCAGGCAATCACCAGAACACTGATAGCAGCGAGCAGAGCCCATTCCTCATGGGTGTAATGCTGTGGAGGGAATTGGTCAAACACAAGGATTTAACTTTTAGAAAG
Organism: Beroe forskalii; assembly: GCA_011033025.1. Lineage (NCBI taxonomy): Eukaryota > Metazoa > Ctenophora > Nuda > Beroida > Beroidae > Beroe > Beroe forskalii. The sequence continues at coordinate 32,011 of WFMF01000829.1, read as the reverse complement.
AATATTAATCCCATTTAGTTGTCACCGAATCCACGTCACTAAACAGCATTCCTATCCAAATTTAAAATGGCAGGGAGTTTTGACAACTAAGAATTGGACTTTGTACGTGCTGCAAACCTTTCATGTTTTTCTGACATATAGAATATTGTCAAAGAAATAGCCCCTCCTATATTTGTTTGACAGCTCAAAAATAAATCAAGAAAGCTTTAACCCAAAATATAACTCAATGTACAGCATCACCAACGCCCCACTGATAATAGCATCACACTCACCTCATCCACCATGATGCCAGTGTGTCCTATGATCTCCCATACTACGAAGGTAAGAAGGGATAGGAAGATCACCACAGGAACAAAGTAACCGCTGATGTTGTCTGCTAGCTGCTGTATAGGTGCCTTGGGACACGTGTAGTTTTAAACAATGCAACACCATTTATACGATTAAATTCGAGTTTGCTAGCTGCTGTATAGGTGCCTGGGGAAAGCGGATACGATTATATTCATATTTGACAATTTTGATTACAGTATGTCATACAATAAAATTTAGAGATTCTGTTGATTCTGTGGAATTGAGATTTAGGATGACTGAGAAGATAAGTGCCCAGCTTTTCAGTTGACGTGAAAGAAAGTTCCTGCTTTCTTTCCTGTGTGTTTATGAAGCTAGTACAATGACAGGTTGCAATTCATTGCAAGAGGACGGTCACGAAGTAGATTGCACTTTCAATAAGGACAGAAAATCTATTGTTCATTATGCCAAATATGACTTGACACATTTTGACGACTGTTCATAGGACACAACAGGTATCCAATGGACACAATGGAATGGATCTCATGTACACTAACACAATGGATCCAAATTGTACACTGCAATGATTCTTATGGGCACAATAAGGATCTCATGGACACGATGGGGATCCATTGGACAAGAGGTATCCAAATCCAATGGAAAGATTAAGAAGGGTTCCAATGGGCAGTATGGATTCAATTGATTGATTTCTTGCGAGTGGAACAGTGTCATTATGCCTTGAAGGTGTGTTCTGGGCCCTTACTTGGTGCCAGATTTTAATTTATTGAATGAAGCTTTTACATTTGCAGTGATATTTTCACCTGATAAACGGATAAATGGACACAACGAGATCCAATGGACACAATAAGGATCCAATGGACACAATAGGGATCCAATGGAACAAATGGAATGGATCTCATGTACACTAACACAATGGATCCAAATTGTACACTGCAATGATTCTTATGGACACAATAATCTCATGGACACGATGGGGATCCATTGGACATAAGAGGTATCCAATGGAAAGATTAAGAAGGGATCCAATGGGCACTACGGATTCAATTGATTGATTTCTTGCGAGGGGAACAGTGTCATTATGCCTTGAAGGTGTGTTCTGGGCCCTTACTGGTGCCAGATTTTAATTTATTGAATGAAGCGTTCACATTTGCAGTGATAGGGATTGTTCACATATTACGTAATCACTTAGGGGGAGGGGGTGTTTCCAAATGATTACGTTACATGTAATTGTAACATTAACAAAAACAACTACTGTAAACTTGATTACGAGGGGGAGGGGGGGGGGGTTAAAATCGGCCAAAAGTTGATTACGTAATATGTGAACAATCCCATATTGTCAAGTAATAAACGGATACCAAATTAAACTTTTCAAATAAAAAGAATAGACACAATGGATCTGATGGACACATGAGATCCGTCATCCGATGGACACAAGAGATGGACCTAAGGACCTTGGACACCATGAACCTTGGATACCATGAACCAACGGGCAAATGGAGCAAAATGTCAAATAATCGATCCAATGGACTATGGAGGCCTGGAAAAAGATTAAGTGTAGCTAATAAATCCAATAGATCCAATCAGCACTTTGGATCTAATGGGACAATAAATCCAATTAAAGATAACATGATGGATTGATTCTATGGACACAGTTAGACGTTAATCATTCTTATTTTCATATTCATACCAATTACCAGTTCTACTGGTCGATCTTATACATATTCATACCTAAGCAAGTTCAAATTATATGCTCAACGAGATTTACAATGAAAATTTGATACTTAATTAGTTAATTTGAAATACAAATTTTGGCGGTATAGACATCAAATAACAAATGAAAATAAACACTCATGCAGGCTCGGTTAAACAACACAAGACGAAGAGAATGATTCAATATTCTCATCTATACAATACCATCAGAAATTATTTAGTTCAATTAATATACGTCCTGAAACTATATTTAAAATACGGTAGGGTCACACAGGGCCCGATAATATATTGAAGAATATTATAACGATTTAAATGAAACATGATCGCTTAAAGCAGTTTGAATTATATCACGTTAATAGCATACAGTTTATTAGTTTATTAGTTGTGCTCTATGCAATATTTCAGGCTATATACTGGGTGAACTGCAGTTCATATGAAGTCGCCGCGCACTTCATATGAATTCATATGAATTCATATGAGTTCATATGAATGCGTTTACCAGTTCAATAAATTTTTATATGAATGAACTTCATATGAACTTCATATGAACTTCATATGAACTCCACCAAGTTCATATGAACTTCATATGAATTCATATGAATTCATTAAACACGGATGAACTAGTTCACCAAAATTTAGTGAACTGAGATGCATATGAATTCATATGAATGAACTAGTTCATTCATATGAACTGCGTTGAACTGGAGTTCACCTGAATTCATTGAACTGCGTTGAACTACGTTGAACTGCGTTGAACTGCGTTGAACTGCGTTGAACTGGAGTTCACCTGAGTTCATTGAGTTCACCTGAGTTCATGTCACTCAATAAGAATAACATATGTTATTTTGGAAAAACTTAGCTTTGCAACAGAATAGACCTAAACGACTGTATGTAACTGTTAGTGTTACCCTACCCTCCACTGCGAGCACTTATTTTACGCAACACGTCCTTCCAAATTAGGAATGAGAAAATAATAATGTAGATAGAAATGTTATCTGACAGCGGAGGTAGTCAATAGGGGTTATTCATAAAAGTAATCCGGTGAGCATATACTCAAATTTTAAGCCAAAATCCGGTTTTCTTATTCATAAAACAGGTAATCCGTGAGTCTGAGACGGCCGTGAGTCTTGACTCGTGAGTTTCGACTTACAATCAATTTTGGCTTCATTTTTCGGATCAGTGGCTCATGGCTCTGGATTATTGGCTAAGACTCATGGATCACCGGCTCAAAATGTCGGATCACTGGATCTGAGTCTTGCATTATCGGCTCAAGAGTCTCAGATCATCGGATAACACTGGATTACGAGCGGCTCAGACTCAAAACGGAGTTATTCATAAAGGGACATATTCTCAAAATTATTGAAGCGGGTAGTGCCAGGATTTTTGGATTACTTATGGATTACCGATGCAAATTAACGTGAAAATAGCACAAAACGGTTTCATATTGATCTCAAGATAATCGTTGAAATGGTTAATTTAGCGTTCAGGTAGAAAACTCTATTCATTAAATAGTTGAAATTCGTGTTTCACAAAGACATAAGAAACACAATTTATGTACTACATCTATATCATTGTCTAACGGCAACGCTTCAAACACTCAAATAGTTATACACTATGAGAAAGGTCGGAAGTAAAATCAAACGCATAGTTAAATATGGTGACAGTGCAATGAAACTTTTAACCGTATATAAATTCCTTATCTCTGTTTGTAAACTCCACCGTATGTATTTTCGATCATAGACTTGTGTGCCTCAACGAATTTTCATTGAAGGTCAGTGGTCACGTGTGCGCGTCACGTGACTGCGCTGAACCAATAGCAGAGAAGAAGATAATTGAAACAAGTAAGTGTAACCTTAGTTTATCTTCGTTTCCACTTTCCATCACGTTCGTTTCAATCACGATTGTTTTTGCACATTTTATCTACGGTATATAAACGGTATATACGGTAACACAAGGTAAAATAGAGATAAGGAACACTATGGTATATAAGTGGTGCCACTCAGACGCGGTTGATTACTCCATCCGTGTGTTACCATGTTTGTTTTGTGTCCTGGTTTCTTGGTTTATTTCTGATTTAGCGATCGAAATGGCAGTTTTCATAGTATGTGATTTGAGCTCATGTGTCAGTTGTTTATCAACTGCTTGGTAGTAGCGTGCTTTCTTTTTGTTTTCGACAGTATCAAACTTTTGAGTCCAGAATAGCCGTGCAACTTAATCGTCGAAGTGATCTATGTTTGCTCCATCCGTGCTTTTTAGACCTCAACTTTTACATTTGATCGTCGTTTTTTGAATTTATTTGTTGGATTTACCTTCACACGATGATGATGTCACATTTTAGTATTTTAGCTTTTACGAAATTATGATAGGTGATATAAGACTGGTCAATTTACCCGTTTCGATCATGCAGTTATCAGGCAGGCTTATTAGTTTATTGTTACTTTTAGTGAGCCGACACTGAGCCGTACCGCCGAATGATCCAAAAAATTGAGTTCCAGCTTCGCAGACTTAAAAAAGAAGCCAAAATGTGCAATCCACTGAGTCGAGACTCAAAATCCCGTGATCCGAAACTCAATGCGCGGCAGGCCGAGACTTAATGCGCGGCAAGCCGAGACTCATAATCCAGTAATCCGGTACTTAAGTCGGTGATCCAAAGGACTGAGCCAATGAGCCAATATTATGAGCCAATGATCCGAGACTCGCTGTAATCCAAGCCATGAGTCTGAGACTCACGGCTTGGATTGTGTTTATGAATACCAAATTTTTGACTTAATTTTTGAGTCTCGGATTTGAGTCTCTGGCTTAAGTCTCAGTCTCATTCTTATGAATAACCCCTAATGACTTGACTCAATGACTGGACTTCATGACTTGACTCGACTCGACGACTCGACTCGACGACGCGACTCGACGACTCAACTCGACGACTCGACGACTCGAAGCGACGACTCGACTCGACGACTCGACTCGACTCGACGACTCAACTCGACGACTCGACTCGACTCGACTCGACACCTCGACGACTCGAATCGACGACTCGACTCAATAGGGGTTATTCATAAGAATGAGACTGAGACTTAAGCCAGAGACTCAAATCCGAGACTCAAAAAAGAAAGTCAAAAATTTTGTATTCATAAACACGATCCAAAGCCGTGAGTCTCTGGCTCATGGCTTGATTTCAACGAGTCTCGATCATTGACTCATAATAATGGCTCATTGGCTCAGTCCTTTGGATCACCGGCTTAAGTACCGGATTACTGGATTATGAGTCTCGGCTTGCCGCGCATTGAGTCTCGGCTTGCCGCGCATTGAGTATCGGATCACGGGATTTTGAGTCTCGACTCAGTGGATTGCACATTTTGGCTTCTTTTTAAGTCTGCGAAGCTGGAAACTCAATTTTTGGATCATTCGGCGGTACGGCTCAGTGTCGGCTCACTAAAAAGTAACAATAAAACTCATAAGCCTGCTAGATATAACTGCATGATCGAAACGGGTAAATTGACAAGTCTTATATCACCTATCATAATTTCGTAAAAGCTGAAATACTAAAATGTGACATCATCATCGCGTAAAGGTAAATCCAACAAATAAATTCAAAAGAACGACGATCAAATGTAAAAGTTAAGGTCTAAATAGCTTATAGCACGGATGGAGCAAACATAGATCACTTCGACGATTAAGTTGCACGGGTATTCTGGACTCAAATGTCTATGAAAGTTTGATACTGTCGAAAACAAAAAGAAAGCACGCTACTACCAAGCATTTGATAAAAATAAACCAGGACACAAAACAAACATGGTAACACACGGATGGAGTAATCAACCGCGTCTGAGTGGCACCACTTATATACCATAGTGTTCCTTATCTCTATTTTACCTTGTGTTACCGTATATACCGTAGATAAAATGTGCGTAAACAATCGTGATTGAAACGAACGTGATGGAAAGTGGAAACGAAGATAAACTACGGTTACTTGTTTCAATTATCTCCTTCTCTGCTATTGGTTCAGCGCAGTCACGTGACGCGTGCACGTGACCACTGACCCACAATGAAAATTCGTCGAGGCACACAAGTCTATGATCGAATACATACGGTGGAGTTTACAGAGATAAGGAATCAATATACGGTTGGGTGTTTCATTGCACTGTCACCATATTTCACTATGCGTTTTGATTGTACTTCCAGACTCTTCATAGTGTGTATAACTATTTGAGTGTTTGAATCGTTGCCGTTAGGACAATAATATAGATGAAATGTGCATAAATTGTGTTTTATGTCTTGGTGAATTATGGTGAAACACGAATTTCACCTGTTTGATGAATAGAGTGTTCTACCTGAACGATAAATTTATCATTTCAGCGATTATCTTACGGTACTTGAGATTCATGAAACCGTTTTTTGCTATTTTTACGTTAATTTGCATCGGTAATCCATGAGTAATCCAAAAAATCCTGGCACTACCCGTCGGCTCAGAATTTTGAGAATATGCTCAGTTTATGAATAACTCCGTTTTGAGTCTGAGCCGCTCGTAATCCAGTGCTATCCGAAGATCCGAGACTCATAAGTCAGAAATCCGAGACTCAGATCCGGTAATCCAGAATTTTGAGCCGGTGAGCCATGATTCTAAGCCAGTAATCCAGAACCGTAAGCCACTGATCCGAAAAATGAAGCCAAAATTGATTGTAAGTCAAAACTCACGAGTCAAGACTCACGGCCGTCTCAGACTCACGGATTACCGGTTTTCGACGACTCGGCTCGACGACTCGACGACGACTCGACTCGACGACTCGACTCGACGACTCGACGACTCGACTCGACGACTCGACTCGACGACTCGACTCGACTCGACACCTCGACGACTCGACGACTCGACTCGACGACTCGACTCGACGACTCGACTCGACGACTCGACTAGACGACTCGACTCGACGACTCGACGACTCGACTCGACGACTCGACTCGACGACTCGACTCGACTCGACGACTCGACTCGACGACTCGACTCGACGACTCGACGACTCGACGACTCGACGACTCGACGACTCGACGACTCGACGACTCGACTCGACTCGACGACTCGACGACTCGACGACTCGAATCGACGACTCGACTCAATGACTCGACGACTCGACTAGACGACTCGACTCGACGAATCGACGACTCGACTCGACGACTCGACAACTCGACTCGACTCGACTCGACTCGACTCGACGACTCGACTCGACTCGACTCGACGACTCGACGACTCGACGACTCGACGACTCGACTCGACGACTCGACTCGACGACTCGACTCGACGACTCGACTCGACTCGACGACTCGACGACTCGACTCGACGACTCGACTCGACTCGACGACTCGACGACTCGACGACTCGACGACTCGACGACTCGACTCGACGACTCGACTCGACTCGACTCGACGACTCGACTCGACGACTCGACTCGACGACTCGACTCGACGACTCGACTCGGCTCGACTCGACGCTCGACTCGACGACTCGACTCGACTCGACTCGACTCGACGACTCGACGACTCGACTCGACGACTCGGCTCGACGACTCGACTCGACGACTCGACTCGACGACTCGACGACTCGACGACTCGACGACTCGACGACTCGACGACTCGACTCGACTCGACGACTCGACGACTCGACTCTCGACGACTCGACTCGACGACTCGACGACTCGACTCGACGACTCGACGACGACTCGACTCGACTCGACTCGACTCGACTCAACGACTCGACTCGACGACTCGACGACTCGACGACTCGACTCGACGACTCGACGACTCGACTCGAGTCGACGACTCGGTCGTTTCGACTCGTCGACTCGTCGAGTCGAGGTCGACTCGTCTCGAGTCGTCGACTCGTCGACTCGACGAGTCGTCGAGTCGTCGAGACTCGAGTCGTCGTCGAGACTCGGGTCGAGTCGTCGAGTCGACGAGTCGTCGGTCGTCGACTCGTCGGAGTCGAGTCAGGTCGAGTCAAGTCGAGTCGTCGAGCTCTAGGTCGGCTCGTCGAGTCAAATCGAGTCGAGTCGTCGAGTCGTCGAGTCGAGGTCGTCGAGTCGTCGACTCATCGTCGAAGTCGTCGAGTCGTCTCGGTCGTCGAGTCGAGTCGTCTAGTCGAGTCGTCGAGTCATTGAGTCGAGTCGTCGATTCGGTCGTCGAGGTCGTTGGTCGAGTCGAGTCGAGTCGAGAGCGTCGACGATTTATCAATGACTCGACGACTCGACTCGTCGACTCGACGACTTCGACGGCTCGTCGAAACTGGTCGTCGAGTCGTCGAGTCGTCGACGTCGTCGAGTCGAGTCGAATCGAGTCGACGACTCGTCGAGTCGTCGAGTCGTCGAGTCGACTCGAGCTCTCGACTCGAGTCGATCGAGTCGTCGAGTCGAGTCGTCGAGTCGAGTTGTCGAGTCGAGTCGTCGAGTCGAGTCGTCGTCGAGTCGAGTCGTCGAGTCGTCGAGTCGTCTAGTCGAGTCGTCGAGTCATTGAGTCGAGTCGTCGATTCGAGTCGTCGAGGTGTCGAGTCGATTCTCGAGTCGAGGTCTCGTCGAGTCGTCGAGACTCCAGTCGTCGAGTCAGTCGAGGTCGAGGTCGTCGACGAGTCGTCGAGTCGAGGTCGTCGCTCGTCGAGACTGACTCGAGTCGACTCGAGTCGTCGAGTCGACTCGTCGAGAGTCGGGGGATTGTCGAGTCGGGTCGTCGAGTCGAGTCGTCGAGTCAGTCGTCGAAAGTCGAGTCGAGTCGTCGAGTCCGAGTCGTCGTCTCGTCGAGACGTCGGTCAGTCGACGACTCGAGTCGTCGATTCGAGTCGTCGAGTGTCGACTCGAGCTCGACTCGAGTCCGAGTCGAGTCGAGTCGTACTCGACTCGAGTCGTCGAGTCGAGTCGAGGTCAGAGTCGTCGAGTTTATTCGTCGAGCATCGAGTCGAGTCGTCGAGTCGAGTCGTCGAGTCGTCGTCGAGTCGTCGAGTCGTCGAGTCGTCGAGTCGTCGAGTCGTCGAGTCGTCGAGTCGAGTCGCCGTCGTCGAGTCGTCGAGGTCGAGTCGAGTCGTCGAGGTCGTCGAGTCGTCGGAGTCGTCCGAGTCGTCGGGTCGAGTCGTCGGTCGAGGTCGTCGAGGTCGAGGTCTGGGTCGAGTCGAGTCTTCGAGGTCGAGTCGTCGAGTCGAGGTCGTCGAGTCGTCGTCGAGGTGAGGTCATCGAGTCTCGAGCCGAGTCGTCGAGGTAGTCGAGTCGTTGAGACGAGTCGTCGGAGTCGTCGAGTCGTTGAGTCGTCCGAGTGGCAAGTCAGAGAGTCGTAAAATCAAGTCGTCGAGTTGAGGCATCGAGTCGATTTGAGTCGTCGAGTCACTGAGTGGTCGTAGAGTGACTAGAGTTAATTCATGACGTAAAAAGTGAAATTTTTAGTTGTCACGTGACTGTACACTTAACAAGAATACGAAAAACCGTTTATGGAAGAGCTCAAGACTTGAGTCTTTTTTGGAAGCCCTTTTAGTGAAATGGATCAAGATGCAGCTAATTTGGTGAAGTTTAACATAACAGCCTCTTTAAAATTGAAAAAAGCCTTTCAATAGGTGACGTCACTCAGCAGTCAACCGGAATGAGAGACTTATCGGGCATAGATCAGAGCAGCAACGCCAAGAGGGCCCCATGGTAGCGCCAGGGCAGTGCCATGGTGTAAGCCACGAGGACGACACGACGAAGCCATGAAGACGCCATGGCTTCACAGTGGCACTGCCATGACTGCCATGATGTCACCGTGGCGCCCTTGTGGCTTCATCGTTGCCCAGTAGTGGCGTCCTCGTGGCTTCACCATGGCACTGCCCTGGCGTCACCGCGGCACTGCGGTGCGGCTCTCGTGGCGTCATGATCCATGTTTTGATCCATCCCCGAAATATCTGTTAAATTATCATTTTGACCTTCTAGATGAACTTGAGATGAATTGTTGAACTCCGTTGAACTGCGTTGAACTCCGTTGAACTGCGTTGAACTGCGTTGAACTGGAGTCACGAGATGAACTTCTAGTTCATATGAATTCAAGGCGAACTGGAATGCATATGAGTTCATATGAGTTCATATGCATCTCAGTTCACTAAATTTTGGTGAACTAGTTCATCCGTGTTTATTGAATTCATATGAATTCATATGAAGTTCATATGAACTTGGTGGAGTTCATATGAAGTTCATATGAATTCATATGAAGTTCATATGAAGTTCATTCATATAAAAATTTATTGAACTGGTAAACGCATTCAAATGAACTCATATGAATTCATATGAATTCATATGAAGTGCGCGGCGACTTCATATGAACTGCAGTTCACCCAGTATATAGCCATATTTCAACGTAATATTTACTGCAAGTGCTATACTGAAACTCCAGACAGAAATTTCCGGTTATTGTATCAAATTGATTATTAAAGCAATTGTTATTTGATGATGTAGAAGTATATATCTAATGTCTCAAAAACTATGAGTGTTTAGTCCTGATAAGCTGATATGGCTTAGCTAACAGCTGATCCGATATCTGCAATTGACAATAGCACAATGCTAATATAAGCTCATATGATCATGCTGTAGCAGTTCTAGTTCTAGACACCCCAGAACCGTTGGAGGGTTGTCGTAGTTGCGGATTGGGTGTGGTCAGTCCATTTCTTTCGGTTGGAACCAACGTAACTATAACTCACGCAGTCCGAAACAACGTTTAATTCTTACTTGGAATTAACAAAAGTGATGTATTTCAGTATTTCTTCATTTCTACGACTCATCGAGGTGAACTCACGTGCTGAAATACAGCAACTGGCTTCAATTTCACGTGCATTTATCGTATTTGAACTTGTTTCAATGTAATCAAGTCGGAAATCGTGCGCAAATGTCATTTTCTTTAAATCCCCTAATTTCTACAAAAAATTCCAAGTGAACTCACGTGCTTCACGAGCTCATCGTATATTTCCCATCCCTATTCACTGCCAGATACGAAAAAACCATTAGTTCACCATCGTATCACAAAATAAGGCTACAGTAAAAATCTACGTCATAAAATTGAACGTAATTTCAAGTTTCAACCATTTTGTGGCTCAAGGAATCCCATGACGACGAATTCCGAACGATCGTCCTAAAACTCGTTTTAAAGCTTAATCTCGAAATCTAAAAGCGAAACTTCGAACGAAAACATGATCTGATGAAAATTCCCTGATTTACAGATGTTCAAAGTAGCGCAAATAGCGTTTTATTGCAAGGTACGTTATTTTAGTGGTTTTACGCGATTTTGATGACGTTATCACATCACCAAATACGCTGAAACCAATTTTCTATATAGCCTATAACATAAATCCGCCTTAGTACAACATACTTTGACCAGTCTAATATCAAAATAAGTTGTAGTTCTTGACATCTCGCTTGTTTAAGTTTTGTCCTAAAATTTCGACATCGATTTTTCACCGCATCTTACAAAATCGCGTATATTACGATAAAATACTCCAATAATCCATCTGATTTTCTAGAAGCTCGACAAAATGATGACGTCATAGCCTGCACTCCTGCAGCACACCAGCCATATGAACGAGCCTACTTAATTGGGTTTATACTAAAACTCGGAAACAATTTCCAAATCATCACGGCACAAACAAATCGGTACGTCAAGAAATGAGGTTATGGGATATTTATAATTTCTACGCGTGTCTGTCAAAACACGCGGGGTTTATCAGTGATCAGGGAAACCTTGCTACTGGATTTTAGGAGGGTATCACATTATCTCATATCAACGACACGTGAATGTGGGGTGTCCACAGGGTGGTGTGTGCCAAGGAGGGTCTTCCCAGGGCCCATTTCCAAATCTAACTCAGAATATCTTGTCAGAGTTATCTTGTGAAATTCAGTTTTAAGACTGAGGTACCAATTTGCCGAAATTCAAGTAAATTTTAGAATGTACTCCCTGTCATTAATTTGGAGGGGACATGAAAATAATTACTAGAATAGAATTTCTGAGACATTTTATCGATTAATGTTGTGTATTTATATGGTTTTAGAAGTGAAACAGGTATATATACAGCAGCAACAGCATCAATTGATAGTCATTGGAACACAGTATTTTACACAAAAACATTACCAACAAGCAAATCTTCACAATGGGATTCGTAGATTCTCCTATTCTGGTGTATATTGTATAAGCTTACCAAATACCAATATTAGAGGATTCCGGATCGTCATAACATTGACCAATCAGGGCGTGAGTTGCATTCTAATCGCGCCCTGATTGGTTTATGTCAGAGGGACCAGCGAGTAAGCTTATTTTTCTATAAAATTCCCAATGAAGCGAGCCTCAACTGCGAAAATTGGTCGATAGGTGAATCTCGCTGCATGAACATTGAATAATATAGAACATAAATTGTATCCTTACACATTCAAAACGGTTGATGTCAATTTTCAAACGAATCATTAAAAACAAGCTTTTATCTATCTCTTAAATCCAGGAAAAAGTTATTGTTGATTTTAGATGAATGATTGTGATACTCATACAAACCTTCAAATTCGTAGATTGGTTATGATGCACTCAGCACTGCCATAATCCAATCAAATGGACTGAGGGCATGATGTGAAGGGAACTTCAATCAATTAGGGATGCGAACTCGACCTTTATCATTTTAGAACCCAAATGGATAAAATCGCTTACTTCTAACTTAGAAACTTTCCAACTAAGAAACTTTCCAACTTCGAACGTATCCTAACTCCAATCAATACAATCATCAGTTATTATCAGTTTATCATATCTCAAATGCAATCACAATCACAATCACTTCAAGCTTCGACCGGTTAAAGAGCTTTTAACAATTCATCATAACACATATACCCTGGAGTTTGGAATGGAATTAACGGAACAAAAAGAGCGAAATGTAAAGTGCAGTTCATCAACACAGGAAGTTAGAATTATAGGCCGACACAAGTATAAGTTGAAATGTAAAGTGCAGTTCATCAACACAGGAAGTTAGAATTATATGCCGACACAAGTATAACTATAAGTTGATTGGGAGTGTTTTGACGTCATGGTGCATAATAACATGAAAGTGAATAGTTGACGTCCTTTTCTCGAGTTTGGCGTATCTTCATCACACACGATACCATTTTAAATTAAAATCTAAGCAGTTTTGAGTTGAATAGCCATTCAAAGTCTTCGTAAATCACATTTGTAACATGACATATTTCCTTGTGTTTGAATTGTCCTAGAACTCCTCAGCAAGTTATTTCCTTGTGTTTGGCTCACAAGTCGTCCTTGAGGAGGAAAGTCTCTGTTCGACTGCTCGGGACTCCTTGGAACATGTCGCTCCTGCAGATGATGAAGAAGATGTACGACACCATCACCAGGAATATCTGGGGGTTATTAGGGGTTATTAGGGGAACATATTAGGAGTTATTTGGGAGTTACTTGGGGGAGTTATTAGGGGATGATGATTGGGAAGATTGGCGATTTATTAGGGAGCATTAGGGACCAGGAATTATTAGGGGAGTTATTAGGGTGTTATTAGGGAGTTATTTGGGGAGTTAGGGAGTTGTGGGGAGTTATTGGGAGTTATTAGGGAGTTGTTAGGGGAGTTATTAGGGTGTTATTAGGGAGTTATTTGGGGAGTTATTAGGGGAGTTAGTAGGGGAGTTATTAGGGGAGTTATTAGGGAGTTGTTAGGGAGTTATTAGGAAGTTATCAGGGAGTTATTTGGGGAGTTATTAGGGGGTTATTAGGGAGTTATAAGGTAGTCATTAGGGGAGTTATTAGGGAGTTATTAGGGGAGTTATTAGGGAGTTATCACGGGAGTTATTAGGGGAGTTATAAGGGGATTTACTAGGGGAGTTATTAGGGAGTTATTAGGGAGTTACTAGGGAGTTATAAGGGAGTTATTAGGGGAGTTATAGGGGAGTTATGAGGGGGGGGTTATTAGGCTAGTTATAAGGGGATTTACTAGGGGAGTTATTAGGGAGTTATTAGGGGAGTTATTGGGGAGTTATTGGGGGTTATTAGGGGGTTAGTAGGGGGTTATTGGGAGTTATTGGGGAGTTGTTAGGGTTTATTAGGGAGTTAGGGGGGTTAGTAGGGGGTTTGGGGGAGTTATTAGGGGAGTTATTAGGAAGTTATTATCAGGGAGTTATTGGGGGAGTTATTAGGGTTATTAGGGGAGTTATAAGGTCATGGGGGGGGGTTATTAGGGGAGTTATTAGGAAGTTATCTGGGAGTTAGTAGGGGGAGTTATAAGGGGATTTACTAGGGGAGTTATTAGGGAGTTATTAGGGGAGTTATTAGGGAGTTATCACGGGAGTTATTAGGCTAGTTATAAGGGGATTTACTAGGGGAGTTATTAGGGAGTTATTAGGGGAATTATTAGGGAGTTATCACGGGAGTTATTAGGGGAGTTATAAGGGGATTTACTAGGGGAGTTATTAGGGAGTTATTAGGGAGTGATAAGGGAGCTATTAGGGGAGTTATTAGGGAGTTATAAGGTAGTTATTAGAGGAGTTATTAGGGAGTTATGAGGGGGGGGTTATTAGGGAGTTATCACGGGAGTTATTAGGGGAGTTATTAGGGAGTTATCACGGGAGTTATTAGGGGAGTTATAAGGGGATTTACTAGGGGAGTTATTAGGGAGTTATTAGGGAGTGATAAGGGAGCTATTAGGGGAGTTATTAGGGAGTTATTAGGGAGTTATTAGGGGGTTATTAGGGAAGTTATTAGGGAGTTATAAGGTAGTTATTAGAGGAGTTATTAGGGAGTTATGAGGGGGGGTTATTAGGGAGTTATCACGGGAGTTATTAGGGGAGTTATAAGGGGATTTACTAGGGGAGTTATAAGGGGGTTATTAGGGGAGTTATTAGGGGAGTTATCAGGGGAGTTATTAGGGGAGTTATTAGGGAGTTATCAGGGGAGTTATTAGGGAGTTATTAGGGAGTTATTAGTGGTGTTATAGGGGAGTTATTTGGGAGTTATTAGGGAGTTATTAGGGGAGTTATAAGGGGATTTATTAGGGAGTTATTAGGGAGTTAATAGGGGTTTAGGGGTTAGGGGTTATAAGGGGTTGTTAGGGAGTTATTTGGGGAATTATTAGGGGGTTATGGGGGTTATTAGGGAGTTATCAGGGGGGTTATCAGGGAGTTATTGGGGGAGTTATGGGGAGTTATGGGGGAGTTAAAGGGAGTTATTTGGGAGTTATTAGGGAGTTATTAGGGGAGTTATAAGGGGATTTATTAGGGAGTTATTAGGGAGTTAATAGGGGGTTATTAGGGGGTTATTAGGGAGTTATAAGGGGAGTTGTTAGGGAGTTATTTGGGAATTATTAGGGGTGTTATAGGGGAGTAATCAGGGAGATATTAGGGAGTTATTAATGCCTGACTACCTAAAATCGGAATTAGAGAAATAGAATTTTCATTCATAGAATCCACTAATTCGTTCTACTTAGAACATACAATCTGCTTGTTACACCTGAACTCTGAAGTGTGCCCAGTGAAACTCACCCGAATAATAGCAAGAGTACTGGAAGCAATCTGCTGCACGGCGTCTACCTTGTGTTCAATCATTCTTAACCTGAGAAAGGGACTATGAGGATAAAGCTGGTATCAGGCACTCGTACTATTAATAAAACAGATAATTATACTTACCCAGGTGTCTCGACCTTTTGAAGCGTGGCGTAGTACGCCGCGCCTGGGTACTTTTTTGTGGCGCGTGACAGCTCGCAAAGTACTTTCAACTTCAAGGCAACGCACCTTAAATTCAAGTACTCAAGCGCTGCGTAATACGCCGCGCCTCAAAAGGTCGAGACACCATGACCAAGAGAACTAGCTCCAAAACAGAGCAAGGAAACTATCATTGTAAATTTACATTGTAAGTTATTTCATTTCTTCTACACCCAGATATTGTCTAAAGCCACCCACCTATTCTCTAGATCGAGTATCCTATTACCCACCTATTCTCTAGATCGAGTATCCTATTACCCACCTATTCTCTAGATAGAGTATCCTATTACCCACCTATTCTCTAGATCGAGTATCCTACCACCCACCTATTCTCTAGATCGAGTATCCTATTACCCACCTATTCTCTAGATCGAGTATCCTATTACCCACCTATTCTCTAGATCGAGTATCCTATCACCCACCTATTCTCTAGATCGAGTATCCTATTACCCACCTATTCTCTAGATCGAGTATCCTATCACCCACCTATTCTCTAGATCGAGTATCCTATTACCCACCTATTCTCTAGATCGAGTATCCTATTACCCACCTATTCTCTAGATCGAGTATCCTATCACCCACCTATTCTCTAGATCGAGTATCCTATTACCCACCTATTCTCTAGATCGAGTATCCTATCCTATTCTCTAGATCCCACCTATTCTCTAGATCGAGTATCCTATTACCCACCTATTCTCTAGATCGAGTATCCTATCACCCACCTATTCTCTAGATCACCCACCTATTCTCTAGATCGAGTATCCTATCACCCACCTATTCTCTAGATCGGAGTATCCTATCCCACCTATTCTCTAGATCGAGTATCCTATCACCCACCTATTCTCTAGATCGAGTATCCTATCACCCACCTATTCTCTAGATCGAGTATTCTACCCACCTATTCTCTAGATCGGAGTATCCTATTACCCACCTATTCTCTAGATCGAGTATCCTATTACCCACCTATTCTCTAGATCGAGTATCCTATTACCCACCTATTCTCTAGATCGAGTATCCTATCACCCACCTATTCTCTAGATCGAGTATCCTATCACCCACCTATTCTCTAGATCGAGTATCCTATTACCCACCTATTCTCTAGATCGAGTATCCTATTACCCACCTATTCTCTAGATCGAGTATCCTATGCCCCACCTGTTCTATTCTCTAGATCGAGTATCCTAATACCCACCTATTCTCTAGATCGGGGGGAGTATCCTATCACCCACCTATTCTCTAGATCGAGTATCCTATTACCCACCTATTCTCTAGATCGAGTATCCTATCACCCACCTATTCTCTAGATCGAGTATCCTATTACCCACCTATTCTCTAGATCGAGTATCCTATTACCCACCTATTCTCTAGATCGAGTATCCTATTACCCACCTATTCTCTAGATCGAGTATCCTACTACCCACCTATTCTCTAGATCGAGTATCCTATTACCCACCTATTCTCTAGATCGAGTATCCTATTACCCACCTATTCTCTAGATCGAGTATCCTATTACCCACCTATTCTCTAGATCGAGTATCCTACTACCCACCTATTCTCTAGATCGAGTATCCTACCACCCACCTATTCTCTAGATCGAGTATCCTATTACCCACCTATTCTCTAGATCGAGTATCCTATTACCCACCTATTCTCTAGATCGAGTATCCTACTACCCACCTATTCTCTAGATCGAGTATCCTATCACCCACCTATTCTCTAGATCGAGTATCCTATTACCCACCTATTCTCTAGATCGAGTATCCTATCACCCACCTATTCTCTAGATCAGTCCCACCTATTCTCTAGATCAGTATCCTACTACCCACCTATTCTCTAGATCGAGTATCCTATTGCCCACCTATTCTCTAGATCGAGTATCCTATCACCCACCTATTCTCTAGATCGATATCCTATTACCCACCTATTCTCTAGATCGAGTATCCTATTACCCACCTATTCTCTAGATCGGTATCTATCCTTTTTTCTCTAGATCCGGTATCCTATCACCCACCTATTCTCTCTAGATCGAGTATCCTATCACCCACCTATTCTCTAGATCGAGTATCCTGTCACCCACCTATTCTCTAGATCGAGTATCCTATTACCCACCTATTCTCTAGATCGAGTATCCCACACTTACCTATTCTCTCTAGATCGAGTATCCTATTACCCACCCATTCTCTAGATCGAGTATCCTGTTACCCACCTATTCTCTAGATCGGTATCCTTATTACCCACCTATTCTCTAGATCGAGTATCCTAATACCCACCTATTCTCCATAGATCAGTATCCCATCACCCACCTATTCTCTAGATCGAGTATCCTACCACCCACCTATTCTCTGGTATCCTATCACCCACCTATTCTCTAGATCTGGTATCCTATCACCCACCTATTCTCTAGATCGAGTATCCTACCACCCACCTATTCTCTAGATCGAGTATCCTGTACCCACCCATTCTCTAGATCGAGTATCCCTGTACCCACCTATTCTCTAGATCGAGTATCCTATTACCCACCTATTCTCTAGATCGAGTATCCTACTACCCACCTATTCTCTGGATCAGTATCCTACTCACCCACCTATTTTCTCAGATCAGTATCCTATTCACACCACCTATTCTCTAGATCGAGTATCCTATCACCCACCTATTCTCTGAATCGAGTATCCTACTGCCCCCCCTATTCTCTAGATCGAGTATCCTATTACCCACCTATTCTCTAGATCTCTCTATTACCCACCTATTCTCTATAGATCGAGCATCCTCACCCACCTATTCTCTAGATCAGTATCCTACCACCCACCTATTCTCTAGATCGAGTATCCTGTACCCACCTATTCTCTAGATCGAGTATCACTACTGCCCACCTGTTCTCTCAGATCAGTGTCCTGCCCACCTATTCTCTGAATCCAGTATCCTGTGCCCACCTATTCTGGAATCAGTGTCACTGCCCCACTGTTCTCTGGATCAGTGTCCTGCCACCTATTGTTCTCTGGATCGGTGTCTATTGCCCTGTTCTCAGATCGGTGTCCTATCGCCCACCTATCTGGATCGGTGTCCTGCTCGCCCACCTATTCTCTGATCGGTATCCTGTGCCCACCTGTTCTACCAGATCGGTATCCTGCACCCACCTGTTCTCTGGATCGGTATCTACTGCCCACCTATTCTGAGATCGGTGTCTGTTGCCCACCTGTTCTCTGGATCGGTGTCCGCCGCACCGCTCACCGATTCTCAGATCAGTGGTGTCCTGTTGCCTGCTCTAGATCGTGTTGTCCTGTTGCCACCTATTCTCTAGATCGGTGTCTCGCCCACTATTCTCTGGATCAGTGTCTGTCGCCACCTGTTCTGAGATCGGTGTCCTGTCACCCACCTGTTCTCTAGATCGGTGTCCTGTCACCCCACCTATTCTCTGGATCAGTGTCCTGTTGCCCCACCTGTTCTCGATCGGTGTCCTGTGCCCACCTGTTCTCTGGATCGGTATCCCTAACCCTCTGTTATTCAGGAAGTCAGCCGGACAGGTTTCTCTAACCCTAACCCTCTGTTACTCAGGTAGTGCAGTAACCGCTAGTCGGGACAGGTTTCTCTAACCCTAACCCTCTGTTACTCAGGAAGTGCAGTAACCGCTAGCCGGGACAGGTTCCTCTAACCCTAACCCTCTGTTACTCAGGAAGTGCAGTAACCGCTAGCCGGGACAGGTTTCTAGTGCAGAGCACTCCTGTCAACACGGACACTTTCAGAGGGGACATCACTGAGTACTGGAGGACTGTGGAACCAGGTGGGTAGTACGTCATCAACTAGCTTCTTAAAAACCTGATGATGACGTAGTTTATAAGCTGGTCATGACGTTGTACTTTTTAGAGCCATCAGGTAGCGCAGTGGTTTAGGGTGTTGTGCTTTCAACCGAGAGGTTGGTGGTTCGATTCCCGGCCGTGCGCATTGTGCTAACTCTCACCTAAGCAGCCACACGGTTCACTCAGCTGAGCGTACAGGAAAATGTACGGGAGGGTTAAATGAGGAGCTGCCCATTGCAGCAAAGTCTCAGGTGACAAAAGTAGGTATGGATTACACTTCCTTAACTGTCACTGGCTTGATTACACTTGAAACCTTCGATTCCTGTCATTGGCTGTTACAGCTGTTGAAATAGAAGTAAAACCATCTAAATAGAAAAACTTCATCGATTTCCCGGTAGATTTAGCCCCCTCTTTTCTGTCATCATCGGCAGACCCCCTCCCCTGTGCTGACGGTAGCATTAACTAAACCCCCTACTTCGAGCGGCAAATGTTTTATTTAGCATTAAAGCAACAGTAATTGTTTGAAAGTAATAGTTCGAACATAACCACATTCATGTCTTAAATGATGTAAAAGCTATAAAATAGCAGTTTTGAGAGGGGTGATTTTAGCTAATTTGCTAACGTCAGCAAAGTCCCACTCCCTTCTGTCATCATTAGGAAACCCCTTCCCCCTCGGCTGATGACGTAATATGTGACGGCTCCCTGAAGCAATTACAACTATGAGATTGATTACCCCTCGTATGATTTAGGAAGGGGCATACCTGTGTATATTAATCAATAGTATTTATACCTTGTACGGCTGGAACTGGGAGCAAATATTAGGCCTCGTCTACGTAGTGTGTTGCCATTGCGACTCATGATGATATCGCCACTATTGGAGTTGCCTATTGTTTGTTGAGCACTTCGTTGGCACAGGCTACTGACGAATACTATACCTCATTGTAGGGCACTCTGTTTTCAACTTACCTTGGTATATAATACACCCTATTCTGTATTTTGTACCCGATTGATTAGGATATTTAGATATTGCGTTGGAAAGTGACTTCAAAATGTTGAGATCAAAAACCCTTCACTCCGGGTGATTCTATTTCTTCTTCATCTCAACACAAATGAGCCGTTCATGTGTTTGTATATTCTCCTACAGTTGACACCCTGTTTGTAACTCTGTTTGTACATGTGTTTACATAAATTCTCCTAAAGTTGCCACCCTGTTTGTAACTATGTTTGTACAATGTACATGTGTTTACATATATTCTTCTAAAGTTGACAACCTGTTTGTAACTCTGTTTGTACATGTGTTTACATATATTCTCTTACAGTTGACACACTGTTTGTAACTCTGTTTGTACATGTGTTTGTATATTCTCCTAAAGTTGACACCCTGTTCTAGGGAAAGTGAACGAGCACAGGTTACGGTGCAAGGTGACGATGGACGGGAGTCCGATTGAGGAGAAAGTGGACCACATAGGGAACCCTACCTCCATCCTCAACCACACCTCCAATTACAATTCCACCGATAGGATACTCGATCTAGAGAATAGGTGGGTGGCTTTTGACAATATCTGAATGTAGAAGAATTGAAATAATTAAGTTTAACAATGTAAATTTACTAAATTTATAATGACAGTTTCCTTGCTCTGTTTTGGAGCTAGTTCTCTTGGTCATGGTGTCTCGACCTTTTGAGGCGCGGCGTATTACGCAGCGCTTGAGTACTTACATTTAAGGCGCGTTGCCTTGAAGTTGAATTTTAAAGTACTTTGCGAGCTGTCACGCGCCACAAAAAAGTACCCAGGCGCGGCGTACTACGCCACGCTTCAAAAGGTCGAGACACCTGGGTAAGTATAATTATCTGTTTTATAAATAGTACGAGTGCCTGATACCAGCTTTATCCTCATAGTCCCTTTCTCAGGTTAAGAATGATTGAACACAAGGTAGACGCCGTGCAGCAGATTGCTTCCAGTACTCTTGCTATTATTCGGGTGAGTTTCACTGGGCACACTTCAGGTATAACAAGCAGATTGTATATTCTGAGTAGAACGAATTAGTGGATTCTATGAATGAAAATTCTATTTCTCTAATTCCGATTTTAAGTAGTCAGGCATTAATAACTCCCTTATAACTCCCTAATATCTCCCTGATAACCCCTAATAACCCCC
The DNA here is from genome assembly GCA_011033025.1 of Beroe forskalii. NCBI lineage: Eukaryota > Metazoa > Ctenophora > Nuda > Beroida > Beroidae > Beroe > Beroe forskalii. The sequence continues at coordinate 10,327 of WFMF01000829.1, read as the reverse complement.
TAATAACTCCCCTAATAACTCCCTAATAACTCCCCTAATAACTCCCCTAATAACTCCTTTAATTACTCCGTAATAACTCCCCTAATAACTCCCCTAATAACCCCAATAACCCCTAATAAATAACAACCCCCTAATAACTCCCCAATAACTCCCCTGATAACTCCCCTAATAACTCCCCTAATAACTCCCTAATAACTCCCCTAACAACTCCCCTAATAACTCCCCTAATAACTCCCTAATAACCCCCTAATAACTCCCCTAATAACCCCCTAATAACTCCCCTCATAACTCCCCTAATAACTCCCTAATAACTCCATAATAACTCCCCTAATAACTCCCCTAATAAGACCCTAATAACTCCCCTAATAACTCCCTAATAACTCCCTAATAACTCCCCTAATAACTCCCTAATAACTCCTAATAACTCCCCACAAACCCCTAATAACCCCCCACAAACCCCTAATAACTCCCCACAACCCCCAATAACCCCAAATAATAACCCTAATAACCCCATAATAACTCCCCTAATAACTCCCCTAATAACCCCCTAATAACCCCCACAACCCCCAATAACTCCCCTAATAACCCCCTAGTAATAACCCCCTAATAACTCCCCTAACAACTCCCCTAACAACTCCCCCACAAGACCCTAATAACCCCCACAACTCCCCAATAACCCCTAATAACTCCCCAATAACTCCCCCAATAACCCCTAATAACCCCACAACTCCCCTAATAACTCCCCTAATAACTCCCTAATAACCCCCAATAACTCCCCTAATAACTCCCAAATAACTCCCCTAATGACTCCCCTAATAACCCCCTAATAACCCCCTAATAACTCCCCTAACAACTCCCTACTAACTCCCTAATAACTCCCTAATAACTCCATTATAACTCCATAATAACTCCCTAATAACCCCCTAATAACTCCCTAATAACTCCCTAATAACTCCCTAATAACTCCCTAATAACTCCCTAATAACTCCGCTAATAACCCCCTGATAATTCCCAAATAACTCCCCTGATAACTCCCTAATAACTCCCTAATAATCCCCTAATAACTCCCTAATAACTCCCTAATAACTCCCTTATAACTCCCCTAATAACCCCCTAATAACTCCCCTAATAACCCCCTAATAACCCACCTGATAACTCCCCTAATAACTCCCTAATAACCCCCCTAATACTTCCCCTTATAACTCCCCTAATAACTCCCTAATAACCCCCTTATAACTCCCTAATAACTCCCCTAATAACTCCCTAATAACTCCCCTAATAACTCCTTAATAACACCCCTAATAACTCCCTGATAACTCCCTAATAACTCCCCTAATAACTCCCTTATAACTCCCTAATAACTCCCTAATAACCCCCTAATAACTCCCCTAATAACTCCCTCAATAACTCCTCTGATAACTCCCCTTTTAACTCCCCTAACAACTCCCCTAATAACTCCCTAACAACTCCCTAATTAATAACTCCCCTAATAACTCCCCCAGATATTCCTGGTGATGGTGCTCGTGTACATCTTCTTCATCATCTACCAGGAGTACATGTTCCTGCAGGAGTCCCGCGCAGTCGAACAGGAGAGACTTTCCTCCCTCAAGGACGACTTGTGAGCCAAACACAAGGAAATAACTTGCTGAGGAGTTCTAGGACAATTCAAACACAAGGAAATATATCATGTTACAAATGTGATTTACGAAGACTTTGAATGGCTATTCAACTCAAAACTGCTTAGATTTTAATTTAAAATGGTATCGTGTGTGATGAAGATACGCCAAACTCGAGAAAAAGACGTCAACTATTCACTTTCATGTTATTATGCACAATGACTATGACTTTATGACACTTCCAATCAACTTATACTTGTGTCGGCCTATAGTTCTAACTTCCTGTGTTGATGAACTGCACTTTACATTTCGCTCTTTTTGTTCCGTTAATTCCAAACACCAGGGTATATGATTGTGTTATGATAAATTGTTAAAAGCTCTTTAACCGGTAGAAGCTTGAAGTGATTGTGATTGAATTTGAATTTGAGATATGATAAACTGATAACAGGTGATTGTATTGATTGGAGTTAGGATACGTTCGAAGTTGGAAAGTTTCTTAGTTGGAAAGTTTCTAAGTTAGAAGTAAGCGATTTTATCCATTTGGGTTCTAATGATAAAGGTCGAGTTCCTATCCCTAATTGATTGAAGTTCAATTTGATTGGATTATGGCAGTGCTGAGTGCATCATAACCAATCTACGAATTTGAAGGTTTGTATGAGTATCACAATCATTCATCTAAAATCAACAATAACTTTTTCCTGGATTTAAGAGATAGATAAAAGCTTGTTTTTAATGATTCGTTTGAAAATTGACATCAACCGTTTTGAATGTGTAAGGATACAATTTATGTTCTATATTATTTAATGTTCATGCAGCGAGATTCACCTATCGACCAATTTTCGCAGTTGAGATGAATATTGGCTCGCTTCATTGGGAATTTTATAGAAAAATAATTTTATTTTGTCTAAATGACTCATACCACACCTCGTTAGCTTACTCGCTGGTCCCTCTGACATTAACCAATCAGGGCGCGAGTTGAATGCAAACTCACTTGCTGATTGGTCCATGTCAGGATGATCCGGGATCCTCTGGTGTTGGTAAGCTTATACACCAGAATAGGAGAATCTACGAATCCCATTGAGAAGATTTGCTTGTTGGTAATGTTTTTGTGTAAAATACTGTGTTCCAATGACTATATCAATTGATGCTGTTGCTGCTGTATATATGCCTGTTTCACTTCTAAAACCTTATAAATACACAACATTACTCGATAAAATGTCTCAGAAATTCTATTCTACTAATTATTTTCATGTCCCCTCCAAATTAATGACAAGGAATACATTCTAAAATTTACTGGAATTCCGGCAATTTGGTATCTCAGTCTTTAAAAATCTGAATTTCCTAAGATAGCTCTGGCAGGATTCTGAGTTTTGGAAATGGGCCCTGGGAGGGTCCTCCTTGGCACACGACACCCAGTGGACACCTAACCTTCAAGTTCACGTGGCAATGATATGAGATAATGTGATACCCTCCTAAAATCCAGTAGCAAGGTTTCCCTGATCACTGATAAACCCCGCGTGTTTTGACAGACACGCGTAGAAATTATAAATATCCCATAACCTCATTTCTTGACGTACCCATTTGTTTGTGCCTGATGATTTGGAAATTGTTTCCGAGTTTTAGTATGAACCCTTGCTCCCAATGAAGTGGGCTAGTTCATTTGGCTGGTGTGCTGCAGGCTATGACGTCATCAGCTTAGCGAATTTGTCGAGCTTTTAGAAAATCAGATGGATTATTGGAGTATCTCGATTTTTATCGTAATATACGCGATTTTGAAAGGTGCGGTGAAAAATCGATGTCGAAATTTTAGGACAAAACTTAAACAAGCGAGATGTAAGGAACTACAACTTATTTTGATATTAGACTGGCCAATGTGAATGTATGTTGTACTAAGGCAGATTTATGTTATTGATTTTAGCGTATTTGGTGATGTGATAACGTCATCAAAATCGCGTAAAACCACTAAAATAACGTACCTTGCAATAAAACGCTATGTTTCGCTACTTGAGCCACAAAATAGTTGAAATTACGTTCAATTTTATGACGAAGATTTTTACTGTAGCCTTATTTTGTGATACGATGGTGAACTAATGGTTTTTTCGTATCTGGCAGTGAATAGGGATGGGAAATATACGATGAGCTCGTAAAGCACGTGAGTTCACTTGGAATTTTTGTAGAAATTAGGGGATTTAAAGAAAATGATATTTGCGCACGATTTTCGACTTGATTGAATTGAAAAAAGTTCAAATACGATAAATGCACGTGAAATTGAAGTCAGTTGCTGTATTTCAGCACGTGAGTTCACCTCGATTAGTCGTAGAAATGAAGAAATACTGAAATACATCACTTTTGTTAATTACAACTCCAAGTTAGAAAAACGTTGGTTCGGACTGCGTGAGGTTTAGTTACGTTGGTTCCAACCGGAAGAATTGGACTGACCACACCCAATCAGCTACTACGACAACCGTCCAAGGGTCTTGGGGTGCCTAGAACTAGAACTGCTACAGCATGATCATATGAGCTTATATTAGCATCTCGCTATAAGTTGTCAATTGCAGATATCGGATCAGCTGTTAGCTAAGCCATATCTGGACTAAACACTCATAGTTTTTGAGACATTGGATATCTACTTCTACATCATCAAATAACAATTGCTTTAATAATTAATTTGATACATTAACCGGAAATTTCTGTCTGGAGTTTCAGTATGGCACTTGCAGTAAATATTACGTTGAAATATTGCATACAGCACAACTAATAAACTAATAAACTGTATGCTATTAACGTGATATAATTCAAACTGCTTTAAGCGATCATGTTTCATTTAAATCGTTATAATATTCTTCAATATATTATCGGGCCCTGTGTGACCCTACCGTATTTTAAATATAGTTTCAGGACGTATATTAATTGAACTAAATAATTTCTGGTGGTATTGTATAGATGAGAATATTGAATCACTCTCTTCGTCTTGTGTTGTTTAACCGAGCCTGCATGAGTGTTTATTTTCATTTGTTATTTGATGTCTATACCGCCAAAATTTGTATTTCAAATTAACTAATTAAGTATCAAATTTTCATTGTAAATCTCGTTGAGCATATAATTTGAACTTGCTTAGGTATGTATAAGATTGACCTGTAGAACTGGTATGAATATGAAAGTGAGAATAATTAACGTCTAACTGTGTCCATTGAATCAATCCATCATGTTAATTGAAATTGGATCTATTGTTCCATTAGATCCAAACTGCTGATTGGATCTATTGGATTTATTAGCTACACTTGATCCTTTTCCAAGCTCCATTGGATCGATTATTTGACATTTTGTTCCATTTGCCCGTTGGTTCATGCAAAAGTTCCAATAGATCCCTAGTGTCCAAGGTCCATCTCTTGTGTCAATCGGGTCTCATGTGTCCATAAGATCCATTGTGTCTATTCTTTTTATTTGAAAAGTTTGGTATCCGTTTATCAGGTGAAAATATCACTGCAAATGTAAAAGCTTCATTCAATAAATTAAAACCTGGCACTAATTAAGGGCCCAGAACACACCTTAAAGGCATAATGACACTGTTCCCCTCGCAAGAAATGAATCAATTGAATCCATAGTGCCCATTGGAACCCTCCTTAATCTTTCCATTGGATACCTCTCCAATTGATCCCCATCGTGTCCATGAGATCCTTATTGTATCCATAAGATTAAGAATCATTGCAGTTTCCATTTTGGATCCATTATGTTAGTGTACAACTACATGAGCTAGACAGTAGGCTATATACCAGGTGAACTGCAGCTGGTATATAGCTTATAGAAAGGTGAAGTGCAGTCACCTGGTATATAGATATACAATATCTCAGATAATATCTAGAACTGCAGCTGGTTGATAGACAATACCAAGTATATAGCCCTCCTAGTCTCAGCTACAATGGAGGACCGGGCGGAGGTTCCCAGGGAGCGGAGTAACAGTCTCACTGAGCTGCTGGACAGGAGACAGAGGATCGAGCAGCAGAGCAGGATGGGGGAGGACGTCAAACCAGTCATGCAGGTCAACTACAAGTACTGTACAGTGGGATCACGCACTTTAGCGGGAATTGGAATTATAACGCATTGCACTCGCAGTGGCAATTCACGCATTTTTGCGGGAATTGATGCATTTTGTGGGAGTTAACACATTGCGACGGGAATAAACGCATTGCGGCGAGAATTAACGCATTGCGGCGGGAATTAACGCATTGCGGCGGAAATTCACGCATTGCGGCGGGAATCAACGCATTGCGGCGAGTTTAACGCATTGCGGCGGGAATTAACCCATTGCGGCGGGAATTAGCGCATTGCGGCGGAAATTCACGCATTGCGACGGGAATTAACGCATTGCGGCGGGAATTAACGCATTGCGGCGGGAATTGACGCATTGCGGCGGGAATTAACGCATTGCGGCGGGAATTAGCGCATTGCAGCGGAAATTCACGCATTGCGGCGGGAATAAACGCATTGCGGCGGAAATTCACGCATTGCGGCGGGAATTAGCGCATTGCGGCGGGAATTAGCGCATTGCGGCGGAAATTCACGCATTGCGGCGGGAATTAGCGCATTGCGGCGGAAATTTACGCATTGCAGCGGAAATTCACGCATTGCGGTGGGAATTAACGCATTGCGGCGGGAATTAATGCATTGCGGCGGGAATTAATGCATTGCGGCGGGAATTAATGTATTGCGGCGGGAATTAACGCATTGCGGCGGAAATTAGCGCATTGCGGCGGAAATTTACGCATTTTGCAGGAATTGCCGCATTGCACCTGCAGCGAGTATTCACACAATGCACTTGAAGCGAGAATTCACAAATTGTACTATGCACATTTAGTGGAATTCACGCATTTTTGCGGGAATTCGCGCATTTTTTTCGGGAAATTACGCATTAAACTTGAAGTGAAAATTCACGCATTGCCACGCGAATCTAAGCATTCTTGCGGGAATTCACGCAATGCAGCGGTAATTCACGCATTTTGCGGGAATTTCTGCATTGCAGCGGAAATTCACGCTTTTTGCGGGAATTCACGCATTGTAGTGAAAATTCACGCATATTAGTGGAAATTCACGCATTGTCCTGGAAATTCACACATTGCAGCGAAAATTAACGCATTGCAGCGCGAATCTACGCATTGTAGTGGAAATTCACGCATTTTGCGGTAATTCACGCATTTTTTCGGAAATTTCTGCATTGCAGCGGGAATTTGCGCATTGTCGCGCAAATCTAGGTAGGTCTCCCATATAAACGGGAGCCTTCATTATCTATGACAATGACGTCACTCAGAAAAATATAATTAAGCGCACCAGCGCTTTAAGGACTAGGGTTAGGGTCAAGATTTGTTAGGGTTAGGGTTAGGATTAAGGTTATTTGTTTTAAACAAGAGTTCTTTATATTTCAATTTATATTGAGATAATTTGGGTGGAACTTCAGGCACAATTCAGGTAGAATTCCGAGTAGAACTTCAGGTAGAATTCCAGGTAGATTTGAGATAACTTCGTCCTGATTGAATGAGTTTCCACAAGAGAAAAGCACTTCTAACTCATGTCGGAAATAGTCTAATATTTACAATTTCATTGTACACTTAAATACAAATTCATAAGTCAAAACAACGAATCACATCCATTAGTGTTGTGTCCTCGGTATCTGTTTAACCCGTGATGATCTGTCATGTTATCTGTTTTAACACCGTCTTCCAAATGAACTCATCCGTGTTTAGGCTACTGTGCTATGTTCACACAATACCAATGAGAAAATCACGTAATTCGTGAATGATAGAAATAATGAAATTACGAGCTCGAAAGCTTGAAATAAGGTGTGAAACAAATCCCCACCAACAAACTTGAGAGGACATTTTAGTAAAACTAAAATGTTCTCTGCGTTTATGTCGGCTAGGTTTCGTACACCAATGCATGATGAACTGCTGCATGCATGGCCTCCTTATCTCGAATTTCTATTCCCATGTTGATGATGTATCGATTCATCATCACTCATGCATTCAATTTCATACATTAGAATTTTTTCATACATTAGAATTTTATGCATTCAATTTTATGCATTCAATTTATACATTCAATTGATGTATTAAATTTATGCAATGAATTCATGCATTAAATTAATGTACTCAATTTATGTATGCATTCAATTTACGTATTTAATTGATGCATTTAATTTATGCACTAAATTTGTGCATTAAATTCATGCATTAGATTTATGTATTAAATTTATGCATTAAATTCATGCAATAAATTCATGAATTAAATTTATGCACTCAATTGATGCATTCAATTCACGTATTTAATTTATGCATTTAATTCATGCATTGAATTTATGCATTAAATTTATGCATTAAATTTATGTATTAAATTTATGCAATAAATTCATGCATTGAATTTATGCTCTCAATTGATGCATTCAATTTACGTATTTAATTATGCATTTACTTTATGCATTTAATTTGCATTAAATTTATGCATTAAATTCATGCAATAAATTCATGCATTGAATTTATGCAATCAATTGATGAATTCAATTAACGTATTTAATTTATACATTGCTTTCATGCATTCAATTCATGCTGCCATTAATAACACTGCGGTCTGCGGTGTACCAAGTCCCAGTGTGCACTTTTGCATTTTATCGCATAAAATATTTCTTATCCATTAAAACTCAATGAAAATTTTCTTCCCCAAGATAAGAAGAACCACATTTTTTTGTACCTTTCCACTCCCCGCGTTTTAAAATTCAATTTTATTTCAATTTAAACCCGTCATCTTTATCATACCCTTCATTCACTTATTAACCCTTCCCGCTGGGCACTTAAAATTCCCATTTCCCCAGAAAAGGACGTTAAACGAACCCACCCACTTTTTTTTGGGGGTTTAAGAAAAAGCCCATCGGTGGTAACGTGATGTTTGGGAACCCTTTATCATCATAGATAATCTAAAAAAGGGGAAATTTGTCCCGAACGGAGGTTTGTGAGCTGCGAACTTAGTTTTTTGGGGACCCATCCGTGACTTAGGGGGTTTTTTTCAAAGCACCGTAGTCCCTGTACTGGAAGTACTACTATTTTGAACCCGGGGGAAAGCTTTAGCTGACGGGGGATAACCACAAACCTAATCATCTCAAAACTCCAAACAGGTAATTCCCTTGAAGAGTCTGCCCCCCACGTCCATTCATCACTTTTTTTACATCGAGGACTGTTTTTCAACATTACCATTATTCAATGCCACAAATTTTACTGTGAACCGGTACCCCTACACCTGCACAATTCATGAATAACAAATATTTAAAAAGTTGAAAATCCAGGGGTTTATGTGTAATTTATCTTCGTCTGCACTGGTTGTCTACTCAACCAGTTGGCATAAATTGGGTCCAAAAATTCAGTGATGTTTAAACATTTAAACTCGTATTGTTTTGTTTTCATAACACCCCAAAACAACCCCGTTTGTGGTTTAAAAGCAACAACTTCATTCAGTCTGCAAATTACATGACATCAGGAAAGTAACATTCCGAAATCTATTTTTGATTCAATACAATAAACTCCGAAAAAAAGCCATGTGCATTGTTTATTTTAAGTTTTTCCGTTCATTATAATTTAAAGCATAATTTCGTGATGGGTATATCATCATGTTCGTGGGCGGCTATGCCATTCAAACTCGAATTGTTGATCGACTTAAGTTTCAATGAAATTTATTTTAAATGAAATTTTAAATGAAGGAACAGCAGATTTAGTTCAGTGTTTCAAAAAATTTTTTGGGTTTTTTGACTTAGATTTTCATAAATCAACTTTTTTTTTTGAAACTAGGTCGTTTCTGGGTTTTATTTTTGCTTCAAACCGAATGGATTTGCCCTATTTTAACAGTGAATTTTTTGGCCCCTTCAATCTTTTTTTCCGGCAAAATTTTATTCTTCCTGAAGATTTTATCAAGAACAAAAGCAGCATGGGAAATTATAAAAACACCTTTTTTTCCCGTGAACTTCATCCCCCATTAGTCCAAAGCATCCAGAACTTCAGTACAATTCCATCAAGTCGGATCATAATCCCTTTTATAGGGCCCCTTTTTTTTAAAACAAGAGTTCTTTTATTTCAATTTTTATAAGATAATTTTTGGGGGTTCAGGCACAATTCAGGTAGGAATTTATGAACTTCAGGTGAATTCCAGGTAGATTTGAGACTTCGTCCTGATTGAATGAGTTTCCACAAAAAAAAAGCACTTTAACCTGTTGAAATAGTCCAATATTTAAAATTTTATTTAAATTTAAAAACAAATTAAATCAAAACAACGAATCCCATCCATTAGTGTTGTCCCCATTTTTTAACCCCGAATTCATGTTATCTGTTTTAACCCGTCTTCCAAAATGAACCATCTGTGTTTGCATGTTATGTTCCACAAACCCAAAGAGAAAATCCCTAATTAAAATGAAATAATGAAATTAAACTCAAACTTGAAATAAAAGGGTTAGGTTTTTGGGTTGGGGGTTATAGTTAGGTTTAGGATACAGAAAAATTGACGTTTAGATCTGTGACGTCACTAAGAGCCGTTTATATGGGAGATACCGAATCTCCCCTTTTCGGGGAAATTTACGCGGGGGAATTACGTTGCCGAAAATTCACAATTGCAGCGGTAATTCATGATTTTTTTTGCTTTTGGGGGAAATTTTTGCGAGGGAATTTAAATTTTAAACAAAA